>JAZGTJ010000257.1:0-49222 GCA_036877575.1 Botia almorhae
GGAAAAGATCATCGGGGTCTCTCTTCCCTCCATCATGGACATATACACCTCACGCTGCATCCGCAAAGCCATCAGCATTGTGGATGACCCCACACACCCCTTCCATACACACTTTGCCCTCCTAACGTCTGGCAGACGGTACCGTAGCATTCGGGCCCTCACAACTAGACTGGGCAATAGTTTTTTTTTCCCATGCCATCAGGCTCCTCAATAGTCAGTAAAACTGGACTGAAGGATTACACACACACACACACACACACACACACACAAACATTCATATATATACACAACTGGACATTCCCCCACCCCTCTTTTGCACTAAAGTATTTTGCACTAAGTCACTTTGCACATCTGGCTGCCAAAAAAATACATACTAACGTTTACACACTTAAATGTTTACAATCTGTCAAATGTCTTGTGCTGTCTGCACTCGTTTTGCACTTGTGCACTTTATGTATATACTGTGTTTAAACTATGTAGCCCTGCATGTCTATGATGTTCAGTGTTTGTCTTATGAAGAACCTTGTTCTGGAGAAACGTCTAATTTCACTGTGTACTTGTATATGGTTGAAATGACAATAAACTCCACGGGTGGGGTCGTCACGTGAAAGGTCATCATGAGAGTCATTCTATTTACAGCTAAAACATTATTAATTAATTTTACTAATAGTTTGATTGGGCAGGCTGTTGTGAATTCATTATTTTTATAAATTTTTTATTTTTATATTATTACAAAAAATAATCTTAACAAAAGGGCACTTTGATCACTAGGGGCCAAAGGGCAGGTGCTCAAGCACAATCCGCCCCCCCCCCTGCACCTGCCTGAAGAGTACCGTTAAAGTACCGAATTCGATAAAGGGCATTGTTAAAACCTTAACAATACCCATCCCTAGTCGTGTTCTGTTGATTTGTCGTACTTTGGCAGTTTTTCTGGCCATAGCTAACTAACCATGAACAGTATATTTTTACAGCATTTATTATTCTTTCTTAACATTAGCTAATATAGATACAATTGTTAATTTTTCATATTAGATTACTGCGCAACTGCTAAAGTTAACATATGCAGCTTTAATTTTAAAATGTATTACTAAATGTTGAACCATACGAAGATAATAAATGCTGTGTAAACCATTTGTTATTGTTAGTTCATGTTAAGTGAAGTAGTTATCTAATGTTAATAAATTTATTTGCTTATTGTGAAGTGTAAACTTATTGTTAATAAACTTATTGTTATTAAGCTTATTGTAAAGTGTAACCAAAAATGTAATTAAATTTCAACAATAGATATAATCCTTTGTGACAGAAACAGTGGCCTAAAAGCTCTAAAAACCTATGGGGTACTTCACATTTAAACATTTACTTAAAGCTTTCCAGGCTAACGTTGCACTTTCTTAATTACTATTTATTTAGGGGATTTTTTTGTTAATTTAACCTGTTATTATCATTATTATATACTTGACCTTCAATGGTATTTTATAATTAAGTCATTAGTTGCATTAAAACTTTTTCCTTCTTTTTCTCCTGGAATTCTGCTAACTGAACAAACCATTTGGATATCAAAATGACAGGTATGCTCCTGGCTCTCCTGAAATCTGTCAAGAACAGGTTTAGCTGCATTTGCGTGTACTAAAATGGCATTGCATGTCACACTGCTGCTTGTTACAGTTATTAAGTGAACAGTTTAATATTTACAGCAAGTTATTACTTTAAACAGGCAAGAAAAAGAAAACTGATAACTGATTTAACTGGATAACTTTACAATTAAACAATAACAACATTAAGCCTAAAAAATGTTTTATTTTAATTACAGGCATGCATTTTAAGTATTTATTCAGAAATTGGAGTATGTGTTACTCCCCTTGAGTTGAAGTAAAGGCTCAAGTCGTTCTTGATTTTAACTGACGTTTATTCGAGCACGAATCTGTAGTATGTCTTGTACATTCTAGCTTTGCATCCCTTTTCATGTCCCAACAATGCCGTCAGAACTACGAAAGGAAATACATAGAACTTAAATTAACCCTCTAAAGGTGGGTTTACACATAATAAACGAAATACATACAACTAATAAATAAAGCGCACATTCAACACGTAAGGAAATACACTTAATTGGCTAAATATACATTAACATACGGTCACGTACTAATACATGTTCACATACAGCAAAGCAGTTAACACGATAAAACACATACCTCATTGGCCTCTCTGACTCAAGAGGATTAAACTTGGAGGGTTATAGTTTTCTCTTTAACAAAAACTTAACAAAACTATAACTTCTTACAGGCGTAACTCTTACAGCCATGTTATTAGTGCAGCACCTCATGTGGCTGTACTACTTGTAATGCAACAATTAAATAATTCCCAAACCAAACAAAGGAGAAATAGGTTCCCCCTTTTTATAGTTTAAGTTGAGTAATATGAAATGAATTGACATATATTAACAAAAATAGATATTACTTATTTAATCTTAATGATTACTTATTATATTTTAACTATTTATTGACCTTTTAATTGTAAAGTGCATATTACAAACTGAAATATGAGAGTTGCCTCTGACGGCAGCTACAGTATGTATTATACTGTATTTAATAATTATGCAAAACACTGTGCCAGTAATTTAGGTGTTTTTATTTTACATTTAACTATTTTAAAAGTGTAAATTTCTTTAAAATTGAACAGTGCTTGGTGCACATTGGCTTTGAGCTAAACTGTCATGAGAATGCAAAATGTTTTATTCAGTTCATCATACCTGAAAATTATGGCTATGGTTTGCTAAGCAAAATATATTCCATTATGCTATTTTAAAATGCCTTGTGGCTAAAGGCACCCTGTGGTCTGAACCACCCATATGCATTGAAAGTATAAAAAGATCCAATAACTGCAAAGTTTATTTAGAATCTAGAATTCACCCGTTCATCAGCACATTTCTTGGTGAGCGACAACATGAGCAGTGTTGTGTTTCAATCAGGCTTCCAGCGCGCCAACTTTGTGAGTTACCTTTCTACCTTTCTTTCCTTTTACTCCTCGCCTATATTAATTTTTCTCTTATTTTAGGAGTTTGTGGAATTTAATGTTCAAGTTGAATATTTTCATTTATGCATATCAGAACATACATTTGGAAACGTGCAACTTCTGTTTATATTTTTACCATGCAGAGGGTCCCTTATGTCAGCCCTATCTCTGGAGGACTAAAAGCTGGAAAAGCCATCTTCATTCAGGGAGCTATTCCAGCTCAGTGTGACAGGTAAATATTTTCTGAAACATTTAAGACTTAAAGGCAGGTATTTGAGTCACTAGTTTATTGTGTCTTTTATCATTTTAGATTTGTGGTAAACCTGAAGTGTGGGAAAGCTGAAGCTGATGACATCGCCTTTCATTTCAAGCCCGAGTTCAGCAGCAACAGCCTGATTCTCAACAGCTGTCAAGGTGGATCATGGGGAAATGAGGAGAGACTGGCCTCACCTTTACAAAAGGGCAGCAACTTTGATCTGATTATTGCTGTACATGCTGAAAACTATCAGGTGTGTTTTGAGGATCCATTAAGTAATGCAAGGCTTATAAAAATAATCGTGGCTCTGTTTAGACATCTTTAACTTTTTATAAGGTGTTTTTGGCTGGTGGTGAAGTTGGCCAATTCAAGCATCGTATACCTCTGGAACGTGTGACTTTTCTTGATATTGGAGGACAGATTACTTTAACAAATGTAGTGTTCACTGGGGTGAGTGATTTTCTCTTTTTATTCTTCATTATTTAACCATAGAGATTCCTGTTTATTTTTACATTAGACTGTGACAGCACAGTTGCACTATGACATTATTTGTACAACAATAAAGCGACGTCCTGCTACACTCCATCTGAAAACTATTATAGCTTTAAGACAGGTGTGTCACCAGTGACTACAGATTAAAGAGTTCAAGAACTGAAAACATTTTAGTTTGGATACTAATTTCAGACAGCAGTATAAAGTTGTTTAGGCTTAAGTCATTTAGCTAATTCATCTTTAATTATTATGCAGGTTTCCGTTAACTATTTTTGATAATACATGGGATATTTGGAATTTGATCAAAAATTTGTGTGTGTGTATGTGTGTGAGGGGTCAACTACTCATAAATATAAGGTCTATTCAAATGATAGGAGTGTTCTATACCTGTGATTAAATCACATTTTATCATATTTATTAAACTTCTTTTTATAGAGCTTTGCTGGTTCAAACATCTTTGGGCAAGGTGGAATGGTGATCCAAGAGGGGGTCATGACTGTTTGCCCCACTGAAATGAACCAAACCTGGTCTTTTGGGGATGGAATTAGCGGAACAACACAAGTGACAACAACCCAACTGAATCTGTCACCTGGCCAAGAATTAGATTTTTCAATCCTTAAGCCAGTGAAAAATCCTGTGAGTAACAAACTAATTCAATTTACAGAGCACAAAAGAAAACACACTAAGCAAAAAGTATTAACAACATTCCAAATTTCTCATGCCTTTTGTGTTCATTGCAGAAACGTCCATATACAGGCCCAATTAGTGGAGGACTGAAAGCAAAAATGGCTTTGTTTTTGCAAGGCACTGTTAACAACAATAATTAATGTTTTAATTAACATAGGATCTATTTTTGTGTATATTGTAGACCCTTCCCTATGTGGGCCCAATATCTGGGGGACTAAAACCAGGCATGGCCTTTTACTTGAAAGGAGTTGCTGGCACTAAAGGTGACCGGTAAGTAATACTTTTGACACTTGTACATGGAATCATATTGACAATTAACGTCTCACAAATCTACATAGAAAAAGACATTAGCCCCCAACACACACTGCATTTTACACAATGTTAACACAATGTTAAATAAGACTGAAAAGTTAATCGTGGGAATTGAATGATTAAAATTCTGATGCTGTCATTTGCGATCAGATGCTTTAATATCCCTCAACTATCATGCAGGTTTTCAATAAATTTCAAGACTGGGCAGGCAGACAAGGATGACAATGCTTTCCACTTTAACCCACGATATAACGCAAAGGTGGTCATGAACACCTTCAGAAATGAAGGATGGGAGGTTGAGGAGTATGGTCCTGACAATCCCTTTAAAAACGGTGAAGCTTTTGAGACAATCATTGTCATCAAACCTGAAGGATATCAGGTATGCGCTTTGTGACAGAACTTACAAAATTCATAAAAAACCTAAAACATGTCATCACACCAAACCTTTGGTTTTGTTTCCCCAGGTATACGTGAATGGCAAGGAGCACTACCTGTTCAAGCACCGTTTACCGCTGGAAAAAGTGTCAGCCTTGAGTATTGTTGGAGATGTTACTGTGATTCTTGGTGGCTTCACAAAAGTAAGTTAAATATTTTTAGTTATTGTTATAGTAATTTTGAAGCGTAAATAATAGTGACAACCTGCCGGGGGAGAATATTTTTCTAATTTCACTCTGTTTCCCCTTAATAGACCTGGAGTACATCTTCATCTGCTACAAGCATCCAGCCGAAAACCATCCAGACGACAAGCATCCAGACGACAACCTCTACTGCGGGCCTTGCGCGCTGGTCTCCTTCCACCATACAGTCACAGCTCTTGATTCCAGCCCAAAATCCTGTAAGTGACAAATCCTTTCCGGTGACTTTTTAGTACATAATTAAGTGCAAAAAGTGGTGCATGAAAATCATATTTTTGCAAAAAGAAAACGAACCCAGTAGTCTTATAAACGATGTACAAGTAATTCACAATTTCCAAATTCAATAAGCTGAAAACCTGTCATAAGGTTCTGGATAGCAGAGGGCAGATGCCTTCTTGTTGTGATCTGTGCAGGCCCTAAAAAAATCTCTGCGTGAACAATCTCAATAATTTTAGTGATATCTCTTAGAGCAGCAGAGATTATTACACAGGTCTCAGACAGGTACTGTTTTTAAAAGCTATGAAAAACACGAACATAATAGACATCAATAAGACAACTGAATAATGATCAAATGAATTAATTGAATTTGGAAATCCGTATTAATGTATATAGCCCAAAATATCAAGTAATGGTCATCTTGATTACAATATTACTCTATTATGGGCCAATAAATAATAAGTATAGATATCAGTACAAAAAAAATATTGGTTGGCCCATTATGGCTATAAATGCAATCATATTGCAAATTAATGTTTTCCTACATTAGTCAGGAAGGGATGATATCCTTCAGTACATCTTGACCATAATAAACCATTTGTGATTTGAGGTACTTCAATGATATATATTTCATCGCAGGACTTAAAAGATTAAAAACTGTTTGCTGTCATTTGTATTTGGGTGTTTTAACCTGCTTTAACTTCTGTGCAGGTTTGCAATAAACTTAAAAACTGGGCAGGCAGACAATGATGACATTGCTTTCCACTTCAACCCGCGATATAACAATGTTGCCTTCTTGTTGTGATCTCTCCAGCCCCTTCCCTATGTGACTCCGATTTCTGGGGGACTGAAAGCAGGACTGGCCTTATACTTGAGAGGAGTTGCTGGTACTAAAGGTGATCGGTAAGTAATACTTCCATGTCTGTCTACATGCAGTTACTTGAATGAATGCAAGTTAATGTATTACTAGAATGAAGTTAGGAAAAAGCAACTTCCTACACTACGTACGAAATATTAAACTGTTTATGAATGAAAGTTTATCAATTTAAAAAAAAATTATCTATTATGGGCTTAAAAAAATGTTTACTTTGATTGGCATTCACTTGCTTTAAAATGCCTCATCTTCTATGCAGGTTTGCAGTAAACTTCAAGACTGGGCAGTCTGACAAGGATGACATTGCTTTCCACTTCAACCCCCGATACAACTCAAAAGTGGTCATGAACACCTTCAGAAATGGAGGATGGGAGGCTGAGGAATTTGGCCCTGACAATCCTTTCAAAATGGGAGAAGCTTTTGAGATGTTTATTGTCATCAGACCTGATGGATATCTGGTATGTTTTGTAAAACAAATCTCAAAAGACATCTTAAAGGCAGCTTATAAGCTATCTTAACATCCATCCATTGGTTTTGATTCATCAGGTATACGTGAATGGCAAGGAGCACTACCTGTACAAGCACCGTATAGCGCTGGATACAGTGTCACACTTGAATATTGTTGGAGACGTTGCTGTGAAACTTGTTGGTTTTATACAAGTAAGTAAAAAAAATCTTTTAGAAGTTATAATAATATTAAAGTTTGAATAATTCTGTTTCAGGATCCAGTGAGAACAAACTGGAGAGTAAATGTGTTTCTAAATACACTATTTTCCTCTCATTAGAACTGGAACAGTCTGGGCTTTCTGCGCTGGGGCCTTTCCACCATACAGTTCGAGTTCTCATTTCCAGTTCTCAATGTTGTGAGTGAATTTCAATTTCCCATATCAATGACTTAAAAACCAATTAAAGATCTGTTTAACAAGAGACTAATGCCTATTTATTTTTCTTGCTGCAGTCCCTTCCCTATGTGGGCTCAATTCTTGGAGGACTGAAAACCGGACTGGCCTTGTACTTCCAGGGAGTCGCTGGCCCTACTGGTGACCGGTAAGCAATACTTTTTGATAGCTGTATATCTGTAATCATATCAACATTTCATGTGTTCCTACAACTGTGTCACGGAACGACTGTATCCTTCAGCACATCTAGACAATAATTAAGCATTTGTAATCTGAGGTACTTTTAGGAAGTTAAATTTCATTGTGGGATTTGAAAGGTAAAACAGTTTGCTGTTATTTGTATTTAGATGTTTTAACATGCTTTAACTTTCATGCAGGTTTGCAATAAACTTAAAAACTGGGCAGGGAGACAATGATGACATTGCTTTCCACTTCAACCCGCGATATAACTCAAAGGTGGTCATGAACACCTTCAGAAAGGGAGGATGGGAGGTTGAGGAGTATGGTCCTGACAATCCCTTCAAATTGGGTGAAGCTTTTGAGATATTTATTGCCATCAAACCTGAAGGATATCAGGTATAGGATTTGTGACACAAAACTCAGGAGACATCTAAAACATTAAGAATTTGTCATGACAGTGACCTCTTTGCTTTCAACAGGTATATGTGAATGGCAGGGAGTACTACCTGTTCAAGCACCGCATACCGCTGGTGAAAGTGACAACATTAAATATTTGCGGAAATGTTATTGTGAACCTGTTTGCCTACATACGTGTACGTGAAGGTTTTTTTTTACATTGATGCATAATCCATTCTATATCATTTAAGTCTTGTGTCAAGCATGTGATGAGTAAAGATCTTTGTTAATCTTTTCTCCCTCATTAGAACTGGAGCACATCTTCATTTTTTAAACAACTGAAGGGCTTGTTGCAGACAGACCTCCCATTTCCAGTCCAGAATCCTGTGAGTGACAGATTCTTTGCATTTACTTGTCAGTGCAAATACAAGCTATTAAAACTAAATACAAGTCATTAAAAACCAAATGTGGTTAAAAACAATTTTTACATGGAAAAAATTAGACATTTTCTACTGCATTGACTTCAAAACCCTCCAACATTTTGATTGACATGAGACTGATGCTTATTTTATTGTGCTTACTGCAGAAAATTCCATATGTTGGTCCAATTTCTGGGGGAGTGAAACCAGGCATGGGCTTGTTCATGCTGGGAACTGTTGCTAATAACGCTGACCGGTAAGCATTTCTGTAAGGCTGTGTTTGTATTAATTATATCAGAAAAAGAAAATGTCCACTACTATTTGTACATTGTGTTAATTCACTTTATCCATTTTTTGTACACTTGTCCAAAAAATTATTTGATTCTAAATTCTAAAATATTCTCAGTTTAACAGTTGGAGTGCACTGAGAGATGCTTTCAGAGCTTTTGCTTATTTATAAAATCTACTTAATCTTCAGTGAACTGGCAATAACTGTATATCTACATATATATAAATTATTGAATGTGTAATGTGAGATTCTATTATTTGGATTTTTAACTCAACTGTAATGCAGGTTTTCAGTAAACTTCCAGACTGGGCCAGGTGACAAGGATGACATTGCTTTCCACTTCAACCCACGTATGAACTCGAGGGTTGTCCTGAACACTCGTAGGAGAGGAGGATGGGAGACTGAAGAATATGCAACAACCAACCCCTTCAAAAGGGGAGAAGCTTTTGACTTGTTCATTGTCTTCACGCCCAATGAATACAAGGTGTGTTTCGCATCTTGTGCATGCACAAGTTAAGCTTATATTAATTATTTATAATTTGAGCTGTTTGGTCCGATTTCCCACAAAATGTCAGTTTGGTGTAAAAAAACACCACAAGAAACGTTTGTAAAGTAACTTGCATTTTCATGTTGATAAAAAGAGATGCTGATAAAAAGGCAGAGGTTACAGGTTGCAGCTTTAATTAAAAAGTTTCCATTGTTTTATTTTGTTTCTATGAGTTTGCAGAGATGCTTAGCCCTTGTAGCTTTTAGAGCCTTTAGCCTATAGCAGGACATACCGTCTTTCCATGCCTTTTAAAAAAATCTGATCTACTGGCCAGTAGAAAGTAATGAAAACCCTAAAAATTCTACTGTAACATTTGGTTTTGATTTGGCAGGTGTATGTGAGTGGCAAAGAACTCTGCATGTACAAGCACCGCATGCCTTTGGAAAAAGTAACTACGCTTTATATTGAAGCGGGTGTCTCTGTCAGCATCTTAGATTTTATGATGGTAAGTAATATAGAATAAAACATGAAAAATTTGTACAGGTACCCCTAGCTTGCATCATATCTATTCTGTGTAGTTCAAATTATATAAACTTCATTTTTTGTTGTTGTTTTCACAGGGAATGGAAGGGGAATTTCAACAGGGTGTTTGTATTCCTCCCAGTTATCTCAGAAAGTGCTAAAGTTTGAAAAATATGTGAGAATCATGTATATCTTAAAGCTGCAATCTGTATTTTTTTGGTAAAAATGAACAAAAATCCGATATTAGGCAAGTACATAACAGATCAGTAACATAGCAGTACTTACTACAATGTGCAATTTTTGGTTTGTAATTTAAGCTGTCTGTTCTTATATTGGGGAAATGTCAGTTTGACTTGGATATGTGGTTATGTCATGTCTGTAAATAGAAAGAGGAAGATCCAGCTACCAAATCGCATGTGTGTATGTTGTAATGGTGGAGAGCTTTTAGCTTATTCTTACAGCAGTTGTTGAGATTTTTAACATCATCCATGTTAAGAAAATAACTCGGAGAATGAACAGAAGATGGCGAAAGAGAGGCAAAGGTTACGAAGTGCAGCTTTAATATTTACATGAATCATTGCACTCAATCTATGTCCATGAGCCATGGACCATGACAAAACTGCTTATAATGTTGTGGCGATGACAAACAAATTAAATAAAATTTATGGTCCACATTGTTCTGTGTTGAGAGTTTTGTTCCACAATACCAGAATGTTTAAAAGCACTGCCACTATATAACTATGTAGAGAGCTGTCATATGTTGTTCATTGTAAAAATGGCTTAAAGGAATTTCATTAAGACTGAAATCAGTTGCAAAACTGAAACAACTTGTATGACTGATCTGGCAACCCTGAGGTTAAAAGAGTACAAAACCATGAAACTAAAGCTTTTAAGTTCAATTGTATAGGCAGATACAAGCAACTAACACATCACTGATCTAGTGACATAATTCACCCATCACTGACACAGACATGCCTATTTGATATGTCCCCTTTAAGAAGTAAGCTCATGGGCGTTTGAGCCGTTTATGGATGCACTGTTCTTGCGTAGAGGTTTAATAAAAACAACTGTTGTGCTCACATCGCAACTCTATCTCTGTGTATTTTTGATGGCTTAAAGAGCCACAGAGTTTTACATAACGACTTTTACATAAATGGCCACAAGGTGGAACTCTTTCTACAGTTTTGCAGTCAGTCAAGTGTTTGTCTGAAAGCAGTGATAAAATGAATACAATGCATTTTTTGTCATTATTACCCTTAACTGCCTTAACTGTTATTACCAAAACACAAAAAGAAGGGCTGACAATTCGCCAAGGAATATATCAGTACAGCAGTGTATAATTATAGCCAAATACTTTGTATCAAATAAGGATATACATTTATTTAAACTTCCATTCTTTTAGTTCGCAATAATATGGATACTGTATAATGTTAGTCTATGACAGCTGAAAATTGACAGATTGTTGCCATATATAAAATACTGTGTTATCATATTAAACAATTGCTTTCAAAAACTTCTCACAATTTTGACAAAACCTCATCTGTGTTAACCATTTAAATGGATGCGATAACAATTTAACCACTTCACCTTGCTGAGTGAAATCTCAACAAGACACCCTGACCTATCCAGCCCTCTGTTATTATTGCTTCTCTGGGTCTTGAGCTCTCTCAGGCTTTTTTTAAAATGTGGTTATAATCATAAACTGTGAGAACTATGATATTAGTGCCACACATCCAAGAGAGTAGATCATTAGTAATGAGGTTCCTTAGGAAAAAGGTCTGCTGATAAGAAGACTAGATATAGCATGAAGGTAATGTATATTGATTAGAAAAAGTGTATTCTGTAAGCAGTGCCAACGGCTTTAGCCCACTTAGGACGGTACAGTAACAATGACTGTGACGTAGGCCTGAAGATGTTGTAACTACAGTGCAGTAAATCCTCAACCCAGTGCAAATCTCATTATAAATTGGTTGTCTGCTTCCTAAATGAAAAAAGTCGCTGCGAACTTTTCCCTCATAAATTAGACTTAGCCAAGTGGTCAGCTATCTGCACTCCTGCCTGAAGGCTGTAAAATTGGATTTAAACAGAGCAGGTCTGTGTAAGACATTTTGCTGATTTAACACTGGTAGGAGTTTAATTTACAGAGTTCTGTGAGGGGATGCTGAGTATGGTGTATTTATCCTGTAAATGAAAATGAGTACATCTCCAGGTACTTTTGCTTTGCCATGTCCATGACTGACATTTTATCACAAATCACCACTTTAAACTAATAATATGTACTTGTCAGTATGTATATGTATGTATATAATAGTTTGTATGTGTCAGTTTTCATAGGTACAGTTCTGCTCAAAAGTACACATACCCCTAGCACAATCTGCAAAATGTGTACTATATTTTGTAAGTAAAAGTATCACGACAACTGCATTTCCTTTTAATCCAGTGTTTTTTTAAGCTATCTGACATCAGATATTTACATATATTCATGACAAAATAACTGAAGACACTATTCAAAGGTTTACATTCCCCTAATTGCCTCCTCAAAAGTCAATGATCATGTAAATTCTTCTTTGACAGTTGCATGGATTCCTAGGGTATCCTGTGGGATGAGGCTTCCCACTGTACACAAAATGGACCCTAATGTAGTTCTTTTGTGTCCCAGAATGTTCTAAATGTAAAAATAAAAAAACAAGAGCATGTATATTTCTGAACAGGATAATTTGAGTAATTTAAGTTATTTTTAGAGCAGGTTAGAGCATGGCATTAACAACGCCAAGGTCATGGGTTCGATCCCAGGGATTGCACATACTTAGAATCAATGTATAGAGTAATACAATGTAAGTTGTTTTGGATAAAAGCGTAAAATGTCTAAAAATGTAAACGTTTATAGTAGTGCTATATAATAATAAATAAATATTAAAAACGAATAATAGTTTGTCTTAATGATTTTGCAAAGGGTATATAAATGTATGAGTTACAGCTAGAGCTGTGTGTAGAGACGCACACAGAGCAATGCCATCCATCCAACCTCACTCAGTCTGTCATCAAGCTGTTTCTGTATCCTGGAGTATAAAACAATAGCTTAAGGCAAACACTGTCTGGCCAAAGTGCAAGCTTTGAGACTTGTTATCCTGTAGTATGCTTTATGTTGAACTGACTCTCCCTCTGTGGTTCTCTGTCTCTGTTTGGGTCACACTTATCAGACTGGCTAATTTCAGTGCTATTTCCTGTCACCCCACCCTGGATCTAAACACGTGTATTTTGTGTTTCCACAACAAAACCTTTTCTAATCAAGATTAATTATTTGGTTTAGTCTGAAATTAATGTTGCTGCTTGCAAGTACATAGTGTGTAGTATTTTTTTAAATCAGTGACATCAAAAAGTCAATGTAACAAAAAGTGTGTTATTTTAAAAAGAGACTTTATCAGACCCTGTTTGGCCTGGAAAATAGATGTCTACCACACACAGATATTGACTCTTGATAGTCAGAGTCTTTTATTTTATTACAGAAAGAAAAAGAGTGGTGACACTCTATTTCAGAAGTTTCAGAACTCAAAATCTTCTCAGAAAGAAATCTGACCTAAACTTTCGAGTAAATGCGTATGAAAAGATTCCTCACATTACACTGTATGATGAAAATAAATTATATTACTGGCAAATATTAACAAATAACTGCTGTTTGTGACCCTGGTTTGCCATCATGTATTTTCATTTATAAGCAATGTACAATATCCTGAAATAAGAAAATATTTTCTGCAGAAAACCTTTGTTTAACTGCTCGTGCAATGTATATGCAATCTTAAAGGCACTGTGTGTGTGTGTGTGTGTGTGTGTGTGTGTATGGCTTGGTCATGTAAAGTCATCATGGCAAATTTCTAATGACAACAACAATAAACAAACACTAACTAATAAAACACTACTAATACTAATATTATGAATTGACATCCAAAAAATCTAAAACTGTATATGTGTTACATATCTTTCTGTTTTCTCTGTCTTTTGCATTTTACCTCTTGTGTACCTGCTATTCAGTTCCCTTGTTTGTTGTCATGGTTACCCTCTTGCATGCTAATTACTAGCTCCACCCCCTTGTTAACCTGTTAGCTTGTCTTTCCTGTGTATACATAGCCCTTGTGTTTAACTTTGGTTTTGTCACTCATTGTGTTTGCATATTTGGATGCGGTCCTGGTTTCTGTGTTTATAGCTCTTGTGTCTTTTAACTAATAAAAACAATTTAATCTTAATCCTCGCCTCCACCGGTTTTCCTTGCCTGCCTGTCTCCATTGTAATATCATGATTCCTATATGTGGTGACTTGCTGTACTTGTTTAATGTAAATCTGTGTATCTTAACGCAAAAACAATTATGGTTGTTTAACGTTAAAATTTCACCATGTGATGAAAATAATAATGCATCAAAACGTTGGTCCAATTTTAATCTAAACAAACAATTTTACATTAAACAAGGGTTTAAAAGTTCTCAGAATGCATTGCAGCTTTTTCAATTTGGTGGTTAATGTTTTTAAAAGGTTACTGTTTTAGTGTTTAGAAGCTTTTTGTTGTTATTGTTGTCACTGTCAGTTGTCTGTTGTATTCAGAGTTCGTTTATAATAAATGATGCTTGTTGATTGTCATGATAACTGAGGTTTGTAGATTGAGGTCTAAGTGCATAATGAAGTGCTACTAAGTAAAAGGCCGTTCAACACAAACTGTTGTTTGAGCAGTTACTCAGCTAATGCCCTGTAGATGGACTTGCCTGCATTATAACTGAGTAAAATAATTTTTTTTAAAGATTAATCGAGTGAACTTTACATCCTTTAGTTGAGTAAACGCATAAAACTATTATTTTAAGTTGGTTCAGCTTTTTTATTGACTTAATTGATTTAGGTGAACTACTTGCCCCAAATGTTGTGTAAACAAGAAAAAGCTAGGAGAAATGTTGTGCAGGCCTAATTTGTTTTACAATGCATAAAGTAACCAAATTAGATATCAGTTTTCCTGTCTCACATAATCATTTTAATTCAGTGTTGGTAAACACATTGAGATCTTGTTGTCATCCATCTTTAAACATGTTCAAGAATGCCTATGCAGAGACAGTAGGGCACATTGGGATAGAAACGTACAAGAAATTGAGTATGCCAAATATTTATACTAATGCAAAACGTTGATTACTTTTCATATTCTCTGGAACACTTGGTTCTGATTGGTTAATTGCAGCATTCTGTGGTCAAATATTTTTGTATTTGATCACTAAGAAACGATATAATTTATTACTGTCACAAGCAACTGATTTTTCCCTGATTCTCTCTTATACCATTCCGCAGTCTGTTTCTTCTAATATAAAAAATGTGAAATAAATTGTTTCATGTCAATTTATTTATTTATATTGTAAGTTGGATAATTTATAGTCAGACATTGATCATTGTAAAATGACCCCTTTTTAGGTGAAACAAAATCTTGTGGGGTTTATTTTGTGGTAATTTACTATGTTCCAGCATTGCAATAGTAATCGTGTGAGTCCTTAAATCAAGGGGCTCTTTTTATTAACAGTAAACCTTTTCATACAGCAGACTAGTTCAGATTAATTGCATGATTGTGAAAATGTGAAGTCTAAATACACTGTAAGTCACTTAAAGGTCAAAAGATCTGTTTAAATTTGTCAACAGATATTTAAGCTTGCTAATTGTAAACACAATCATGAGGACAGAGAGCGATGAGCAGGTAAGAAGAAAAATGTACTTGCCTACAAAGTCAAATGACTAGAAAGGAGCTACGGTCAATAATGTCAGTTTTTGACAAATATCAGATGCAACACAAGAGGAAGAGAGAGTGCAAAAGCAAAAGATGGATGAACTGTGCTAATGCCTTGTGAAAATATTAATACAAGTGTAGTCTTTCAGCATGTTAGAAACAATTACCACAGCAGCGCTATGTATTATAATGAAAACAGATGAGATAATGATGATGATGACAAAGACATATCAATCTGAAATAGTGATAAACTCAATTGTGTAGACTGCAATAAAACTAAAAGCCAGACCTTAGCAAAAAGACTCTCATCCTATGGTGTCACGGAAGCACCAGGCTCCACCCACATTCAGGGGTCATGTGAGCTTTCCTGTAGCTCAGTGGTTAGAGCATGGTGTTAACAACGCCAAGGTCATGGGTTCGATCCCAGGGATTGCACATACTTAGAATCAATGTGTAGTATAATGCAATGTAAGTCGCTTTGGATAAAAGCGTCTGCCAAATGCCTAAATGTAAATGTAAATGGATCACACACACACACACCACTCATTGTCTGATCTCAACCACGGAAACAGACTCATCCCCATGCTCTATCGAATACCTGTTCCAGTATGTTTGTGTCTCCCTGATCTCCTTCATGTTCTCCAGTGTGTTGTGCGTGCCTCACCTGTATCTCCAACTCCATCGTCATCGCCAGCTCCTGGACTCCATTGTTTGTATCATCATTCTAATATCTGTTATATATCTCTGGACATTATCTCTCATCATACTTACCTGTTTACATTATCCAACTCTGTAAAATAAATACGCCTGTGTAAACTAACAAAAACTAAACTAACATATTGTGTGTGAGTCTGCATTCCGTTGCAAATGGGGTGTTTAATGCAGTCATTACCAGGTTTCTGTTATACAGTAGATTACCTTGGTAATTACCTTGAGAAAATGAATGGGAAAATGGATGTACGGGCATTTTTTTCCATTTAAATGAGTCGGACAGAGTAATTGTGTACAATTCAGCCAACTACAAAACCATTATTTGGTTCCAAACTAGCCCCTCCTGAGTGAGTTTAATTTACCCCAAACCCACAGGTTGTACCTTAAATAAAATTCAAATTTCAAATAAAATTAGAAATATATTTTATTAATATAATGTTTTATAAACATTTTTTAAACAATTTAGAAGTCCCAAAATAATAAATGTCAATGTATTCAGATCGAGTTTAAGCTGCAGTCCAGTTTCTCTGCCAGAAATGACCATGCAGGATCTAAACCATAAATAAATAAAAAGAAATCTGAATGCAGAAGTAAAAAGTCCCAACAAAAATTCAACAAAAACAGTCCAAATTAAAATGCATTCTTAAGAAAGTATCAGTGAAAGTTTTTTTCTCCAGATGCATGGACAAAAAACAAGAGAAACGGGTGCAGCTTTCTGCTTAACTTTTTTAAACATCCTTTTCTCTGCCAACTCCCAGCTCTAAACATCTGGTCTGTTGGATTTATATGTATGCGTACTGAAACATACTGGTTCACACGCATTCATAGAGCAGTTCAATGTATCCATTTTGTTGCAAAGCACATCTGCAGAACTGCAGTGTGTGTGTGTGTGTGTGTGTGTGTGTGAACAGACCCTTTCATGCATACACTGTTTCTGCTGACTAAAATGGAACCTTTATCTATTACTCTCATAATAAGGTTCAAAATATTCTCCTTTAGCCTTGACTGCAGTCTAAACACTTATCTGAAAGGAAAGCAATTAGATTTCCTGTAATTCATAGCAAGCAGTATTGTGACATTTCCACAGAACTGACAAATAGCTCTTCAATTACATGGAAAAATATTTGATTTCTACTAAACATCTATTCTATATCATAATTATATACTAAACATTTTGTGTATCCTTCAAACACAGCTAAGCCAAAAATTGACATTAAAAAGATCAGATAGAGGAGACATGAAATGAAGGGATAATGTGTCACTGTCATATATTGCTAAAAACTTCCTAGCCTTGTTTCTAAATGCAGCCTTTCTGTCTCATGCACATTCAAAATATGATAAATGAGATATTAACAATATATTTTCTATTATAACAGTTGTCCTGTTGTTTACATTACACTTTACTAAAATGTATTTAGTTCTGTTTATTACCAGTGCGAGCTACAAGCTTAACTAATGTCTTGGCTTGCACAGACTTTCTTGTTTTAGTGACAATGATTAATTTAATTTTTAAACACGGGTAATGTAAGGTTAACAATCTAAATTAGCACCAACAAATAGTAGGTAGACTGTGAGGGTATGGGTATAATTGAAACAAGAAGTAATAACCGACTTTGGTTTCGCTTATGGTCCGGCCATTCCTCTTGCCGGTATCAGCTCAGTCAAACGAAACTCCGAAAAGCAGAAGTTGTGCTTTCTGTTCCTACATATTTTGTGATTCTTGCGGCGACTCGGTTCGCTTGATGATTTGATTCATTTGAGTCTTTAAATTAAATGTATAACGTACATTTAAACAAATATGCATTCCAGGTCAAGCCTTGCACATTCAAAATATGCACATTCATGTCATTCATCAAACATGGTGAATGGGATATTAACAACATATTTACACACTGTGTGAAATGAACTATATCACCGAGTCGTTCTTTTGAACTGGTCCTTCTTGGTGATTCGTACGAACTGATTCGCTCGTAAATCGAATCAGTTTGTACGAATGTGATGAACGTGATGAACCAACTGCCTCGCTAATTAACGAGATTCACCATCTTCAGAAGTATTACAAAATGATTTAATGCTGTATCACAACATGTTGCTTTTCTTATTTTGTAAAATGAAGTCGATAACATATTCCAATAATTTGTGAGAAGATCATTTAATCATTTTAAGATTCAATTATTAATTTCGTTTAATATTTGGAATTAAGTTTATTGTTCAGCATGTCCACTGAGTCACCCTAACTGACATTCTGATTATGTTTTTAATACCTGTTTTTAGTAGTGAACATAAATTCTCTTTTACATTCAAGTGATTTACAAGCGAATCAGTTCGTACGAATCACCAAGAAGGACCAGTTCAAATAAAACGACTCGGTAATAGTTCTTACAGCAGAACATATCCTACAGTGTGTCTCACGCCGGTGTCAGTGCGAGGCAGTTCGCATAACTTCCCTGGAAAGCTCTTCTCCAAAGACTGTTGCAGGCTAGAAATTTACGTGGCGGTAAAGCAATGGATCTTACACTCGTGCTGCTGTTGATTTCAGTAAATGCGCTGAAGGAACGTGGAAATGTGGCATGATAAAGGCGCGCATCGGCGGTGAGTGAGATCGACTTCTGCTCTTTCCCTCCAAGGTCTGGAGTTGTTGATTTCGCAATACATTTTATTTGCATTGAAATGACCTCACAGAGGACAAATGCGCTGCTTTTTTTCTCGTTGTCTTTAAACTCTTAATAAAACCCACAAAATGGAGCGCGCGCAGAAGTGAACTTTATAATGTAGGCATTAATGATTGACGGATATCTCTTTTGACCGCATACGCCCGCTTCATTTTTTCTTATATATTCCATACCCGCTGATCTTTGACATCATGACAGGGGAGTTGAATAACTTGACGTCGCTCCTAAATAATGCGACTGAGTTTCAAAACCAGACCAGAGGATGCTCGTTAACTAAAACTGGTTTTCAGTTTTACTATTTGCCCACCGTGTACATCATTGTGTTCATCACGGGACTAATTGGAAACAGTGTGGCTATATGGATGTTTGTGTGTCATATGAGGCCATGGAGCAGCATTTCCGTATATATGTTCAATTTGGCACTTGCTGATTTTTGTTACGTGCTCTCGCTTCCTTTTCTCATTTTCTATTACTTTAATAAAACAGACTGGATTTTTGGAGACGTGCTATGCAGGCTGCAGAGATTTATATTCCACGTGAATCTCTACGGCAGCATTTTGTTTCTGACGTGCATCAGCGTGCACAGGTATTCTGGTGTGGTCCACCCTCTGAAATCACTGGGGAGGCTGAAGAAGAAAAACGCGGTGCGCACCGTCGCTCTTGTGTGGTTTGTAGTAGTGGTGGGCATCTCTCCGATTCTCTATTACTCACGCACAGGGCCGAAGAAAGGATATACAACTTGTTACGACACCACGACGGAGGACGAGCTGCCCGGTTACTTTGTCTACAGTATGTGTATGACAGTGTTTGGTTTTTGCATCCCGTTTATTATAATCCTGGGCTGTTACGGAGGTATTGTCAAGGCCCTCATTTACAATGATATGGACAATGCTCCGCTGAGGAAGAAATCCATTTACCTGGTCATCATTGTGCTCACAGTTTTCGCAGTCTCATATTTGCCCTTTCATGTCATGAAGAATCTGAACATGAGAGCTCGGCTCTACTTCCAGAGTCCAGACATGTGTGGTTTTAATGACAGAGTGTATGCCACCTACCAGGTGACAAGGGGCCTGGCCAGTCTTAATAGCTGTGTGGACCCCATTCTGTATTTTCTGGCTGGGGACACATTTAGACGTAAACTGTCTAAAGCCACTAAAAAGGCCTCCAGAAAAGGAGATCACCCTCTCAAGTCTAAAAGCGAGGAGACAGCACTTAACAGCCTGCCACAGTACGTCCAAAACGGGGACAATTGTGCTTGAGAGTGCTTAGAGAAATGTGTTTTAAATGAATTAAGGTCTGTCACTCCTATATTGTGAATGGAAAACATTCCATTAGACTAGAATACCTTTAGATTATTCAGAATCATTGTACTGAACCCTTGCAGTGTTACTTACATTACTGTTAACAAATATTTTCATGTTATGTTTGATTTCCAGTGAAAAATGAAACAAAACTGACTGTGTCTTTCAAACTAATATTGAAAGAATAGGCTATTACTAACCATCTGTTTGATTATTTATATTTAGTTTAGAAACAACAAGCACTGTATTTCATTTAAGAATGCTTAAATAACATGCAGCAAATGCAATCTCTGTGTTATGTTCTCAGTGAATAGTTAAAATGCACTATATTTAAAAAATAATAGCTGTAATTGTCTGCCTGTGGACGCACATTTATGTCATTCAGGATTGTTCTAACTTAGATGTATTTGTCTTTTGCACTGTTAGATGTGTTGTGTAGATTACATTAATTTTAGCCCATTAATTATGAAGGGACTGTTATAACTGTCAAATTATCAGTAAAAACTGTATGTTCATAATTTATTGCTCTTAATGTCTTGTGGTTTGGTGGCTAAGTTAAATACAGAGACTCATCTCTAAGATATGAGTTTTTAGTGTCGTGTTCTGTCGATTTGTCGTACTTTGGTAGGGTGTTTAACAGTCAAAAATAGCTCAGTAGATTGTCCTACCAGAACAAAATAAATGGGTAGAATGATTTGATTGCAAGATTATGATTGTAAACAGTTCTAATTCCTGCTAACAAATAGTAAAAATCACCCCACCTGAAGAAGTCTATGTGCAAGTAGTAAAAAATTATGTCCGTGTTGTTCAGCATGACAAAAAATGACACAATATGGATGTACGCTTGTGCAGTAAGCCCTGGTAGGACAATCTGATGGGTAAGATAAAATGTCAGGACAGCTTCTTTACTATTTACAATAGTAGTTAGTCTCTAAAGGTCTATTAAGGATGTTAGTGTTATGTTAACTAGTAGTGTAATCTATAATAGCATGAGACCTAAGGTTTAATACACTTATTTAATAGATTCAGTAGTGTACTGAATCCTAGTTCCATAAAAATGAAAGAAATTATTTTCTGTTAACGTGCACAACCCCTGTTTATTGGCAAAGCAGCTGTGTCATGTATGCACTTGGCAGATGCCTTTATCCAAATTGACTTACAGACCATTTAGGCTATAAATGATCAATTCCAACAATAAGCTCTTCTTTTTCTTTCCCTTTTTTTTGCTTTACTCACTACTATTACTGTTTACACTGTTCTAGCTCTGTTTTGTTTTCGCGTAAGTTCAAGCCAATAGGTGTCATGAAACAGCACCAGTTTCACATTGCACTGTTCCCCCTTGCTTGCCTTATTCTTTTCCCTGAGCGGATTGACTCTTTGTTCCTCTCACAAGAAAGGACAAGGAAGGAAGTGGAATGAGAGAGGAATAAATAACACTGCATTTTCCTTTCTTCCCAGAGTTCTCCTAGCCACTCTTTGTGAAAGAAACAAAAGCAGAATGGTTACTAATGGTGGGCAGGTTTTGTAGGGGCCCCAAGACATTAACTCTGGGGCTGGCATGTGTGATTTTATAAAACATAGTATTGACTCGTAATTGGACTGATTCCTTGAGGTGCATTCAAAGCTGTTTTGAAATGACAATAAATGCACACCCTTAGCCACACATTTTATAGTAATGCATTAAGTTGCTATGTTGCTTGGCAACTGTAAACAGCCTACAGTTAGGTTTATTTAATATAACCTGACATACATTGCTTTTTCAGTTTGTACTATTAATAACTTTACATTTATGCATTTGGCAGATGCTTTTATTCGAACCGACTTACAGTACATTCAAGCTATATATTCGATCAGTATTGCTTTCCCTAGGAATCGAACCCACAACCTTTGTGCTGGTAATGTAGTGCTCTACCAAGGCAGCTCCAGAAACACTATAATAATATTCAAGGGTCAAAAACACTTACCTGTGATAAAATAACTGTAGTGTACGGCCTCTTGTGGTTTATTGCGGTTTAGATTTGTGTGTTTACTGGAACTTAATTGAATAAATCTGTTATTAATGCCATTTAATGTTCCACAGATTGTACTTTTTCCTGGCAGATATTTTGTCATTATACTTTACTAAATGGGTAATGATATGCTGTTTAAATGATTTTTAATAGACTACTTTGTACTTAGTACATAGTATAGGCCAACTGACTATGAAAAGTTTCCCACCTGTGTCATTTAGGTAATGTTTATTTTTGTAGATGAGTGTGAGTTTGTATTCAAAAGTCTGCATTTAAATGGATGAATGCACTAGTTAGAAAGCATGCTTCTGCATGCTTATGTGAGTGTGTATGTTTGCCACTGTGGGCTTTTATGTTTGTAGGAAGGAAGAGGCCGCCACGACAATGCCTCCATCAGACCTGCAGGAGCATGAAAATCACAGAGCCCTGCCAGCCACTCCCCCTCCATCTGCTGGTCTTTCCTACTGTGACACCATTTAAACCTGCCCTCTGTGAAGAAGAGAGAGATGGAGAAAAGGAGAGAAGAGACGTGGATATAGAAGAGAGAAACTTAGAACAAAGTGCCAAGTGAAAAAGTTCTTTTAACTTGCTATGTTGCAATGTTGTTAGTAAAAAACGTTGTCCCTAGTTGTGTCCAACAAGTAATGTCACCATCAAAAAGATTAGTGTGGGGAGATCAGCTCCTATGAGCCCCAACATGTTTTCTTCTCTGTTCTGTTCTGATTAGTCATGTATGGTATATGCTACTGTTTTTGGCCACAGGGTAAATCCTGACAAGAGTATCAGCATTGAAATGAACATGATCAGTTACCTATCTAGGGTTGAAAACTAATGGACACTTGGCGTGGAATGTTCTACAGAGTACTGGCTGCATATCTCAGATCCACTATAATGTTATTAAATCATCTTGGTAACAAAATCTATATCTATCCATTAATATTATAATTTCCAAACCTATTTCTACAGCATGTAGAATTCTTTGGATCAATAGCAAGATGACTTTTATTTACAATCTGCTGTCTGTAAATGTTGATGATTTTTCTTGCCAAGAAGAAGGCAGGAAAAAGAAATGAAACCACTATATAACGAATACAACTACTGTAACTGAGGAGGTTATCTGTGTCTACAGAAAAATTATTATAGGGACATCTTCAGATTTCCTTTGTAGGTTTGTAGATCTGCTTTGATATCCCTTTCAAACCACAATTAAAGTTTTGTTCCAGTGAAATTAATCATGTAATTGCTTAAAAATCTCAAGCTGCAAGTTTTTTAACTCGGCATACATGTTTCCCAATTAATTTCCCTTTAATGAATTCAATTATCATGGCATAATTCTCCAGGTGCACCCTTCCTTTTTTAGGTTTTATTAGTTTCTCATCTCAGTGAAGTACCATTTCAGACATGCTGTTTTATCCACCATCTTGTATGTAGTTACCAAACAGAAGTAATATAATTATTCCTCAAGGCCTCCTGGCTGCATTTATTATTTATTTACACAAGGTGTGTTTTTACAACGTAAAATAGTGAATGAGGTGTGCAAAGCCTATTTTTGTTTTAATATGGCCTGGTTGCCGACCTTTGTCTATAACAGCCAACATATTAAAATGTCACTTTTTTGTTTTAACTGGTGTAGCTTGACCCACATGTATTTAAAACTCTGATGCTACAGAATACAATTGAATTATTTGTGTCCTAGTTTTAGCTGAACTAGAAAAGCAGTATACTTCTAAGAGGAAAATGCATTCTCTCTTTTTTTAAACTCAGTTTAAAAAACTTAGTATGGCCAAATGATGTTTGTATCTCAGCAGGTGTTGCATATGACTTGCCCACCAAATAGGAGCATCACAAATATGTACTGACAGATACTGGCCAGAAGCTTGGCCAGAACATCATCATACCTGTCATTTCTTAGAAGACAGAAGTACCACTGGTGAACCTGTGACCCTATGTGAACAGTCATATCAGAGACTGCGGCTGACCCATGACTTCCATCTGGCACAACTAAATGAATAAACACAAACCTGCTGACGCAAGAAATGCAAGAATATTAAAATGGTGAAGCTTGACTGCAACATTTTCTCATTTCATTCCCTTATTTGTAAGTCACTTTTAAAAGTGTTTGAAAGACTAAATGTAAATCAAATTATAAATGATCCTGTTGCCATTATGGTCACCTGTGGTGTGGTGTCACAAAGCCTTAGGGATTTTCTTAAATAAAAGATACAACAAAATGAGTCACATTTTAACTTTGAACAACGTTACTTACCTTACCCATTAAACTACAATAAGAAATTCACAAACAATAGCTGCACAAACAATAAACTACATTTCCATTTCAAACAGCCACACTACTGAATACAATGTATATCCTTAAAAACAAAACATGTTCAGTAAGATAAGTAACTTTCCTAGGATCTCTTACAAGGTCACATTTATGACATTCTGCCTTAGTACTGTGGGATAATAACTGAAGCATTTATGTTAAGCCTGATAGAAGAATCAAAGAGATGAGATCTGTAGTCACCAACCGTGACCTTTTAGCCCGGCTACACTGTAGTGTATATAGTGTATTTTCTACCTAAGTCCTTTGATGGAACTGGGAGATGGGGGGTTCATAAAAACGCTGTATCGACTGTGCCAGACAGAAATCTAAGAAAGCAATCTGAGGGATGGGATTAAGGAGGCGGTACGATAATGACAATGTGGAAATGTGGGCAGATGAATTTCAGATGCCAATAGAGGTTATACAAGATAAAATGATGTAGCTGAATCTTTTTTAAGATGGCAGATAAAGTAATGGAGGTCTGTATGCGTATGTCAGTGAGAGAGGCTGTATATGTCAAGATAACTGTGGATGAGGCAGGTAATCCTACAGGTCTTAGACACCCAAATAAAGTGCTGACATCACAAAGTACATTGAGATCCCTGTATTATTAAGCCCAGACTGATAGAAAATAAAAATTATGGAATTATGGAATGAGGTGAAACAGAGAAATGTAAAGTGATAACGAGGCCAGGATTTTATAACCTGTCTGTAAAACCAAACTGCTGTCAGAGAAATCTGAATGAACTGTGCTGTGATTAAATGTATTCTACAATATTGAATGGCCAAGCACATCCTTAATTAACACAAAGTATGTTTTTGGCAAGAAATAGTGCAGCAGGGGACACAATCTTTGCCAAGATCAATTCAGCTGTTCTTGCACTGACACAACTGGATCAAAAAAGCAAGAAAGTCCTGATAGTCCTGGTTTATACTGACAATGTAGTCTATACATACAGCAACTTATGTAATGTTGTATTTTACATCATTTAAGGTTTATATACCTACTCTTTCACACACACTTGCACACACATACACACTCACTTTATCTTTTAAAGCCAAATAAACTTACTTGAATTTTGGAGGTTATGGCAGCATGTTACTTCTAGCCACCCATGTGTACAAGGGTTGTTTATTTATTTGAATAAACCTAAGGCTATAAATTCAAGTGACTTGCCTTATCTTTCATGCTGGATTATAGAATCCAGTCTTGCAGCGTGTGTGAAAAATTTTGTGGTTAGAAATGCATGATGGCTAAGTTTGTGCATTGTGATAATGATACAAAAAAACATGCCTACGCACATCGTTCCAAACTATATCAAAATTCCAAAGCAAGAATAAACAAGAGTTTTTTAAAAAAAATGTTTTTCACTTGAAACGTGCATGCATGTGTGCATATGCACCCACACACACGTTCACTTATCTATCTAAATAGGGACATTCCATAGACTTCTATTGTTTTTATACACAGCTAGTTATAAACAATATAACCTAACCCTAACCAACACTCCTACAATAACCCTAACAAAACCTTTCTGCATTTTACATCCCAATTTAACAAAAAGGATTTACGGTGTTTTATAGCATTTTTTCAAATGAGGACATCCTCAAAAGGAGGTTTTGTTCAGATTTGTCAGATTTTGCTGACAAAACTTTGAGGTACAAAGTTGTCCCTAATATATAGATAAGTAACCCCCCCCCCCACACACACACACTCTGTTTTCCTGTTTTATGTGGACATTCTATAGACAAAATTGTTTTTATACTGGTTTTAAACAGCATATTCTACACCCCAACACTAACCATAACCCTAGACCTACCCATCACAGAAAACTTTCTGCTATTTTAGATTTTTTAAATAGATCATTCTATATGACATATTTTGTCCCCATAACGTAGTGAAACCAGATTCACACACACCTTTTAGAATTTAAAGGTTTGGCAGAGAGAATGAAATCCAAGTAACCTCCATTAGCTGGATGAGAGTAGATATAAGTGCCAGCAATAGGTGAAGAAACTGATTGGACACATCTTCCTATGTGCAGTGTAGCACACACACTATTTAAAAAAAACCTCATTGCCCTCTTCAGTTTTTCTGCAGCATCCATTCTGTTTAGTCTCTATCAAACCTTCCTGCTCCACTGACTAACCCTATTAATTCTGCGGACCCGTAGTCTGGCTGTGGTGCCCAAAGTAGAGAGAGGAATAAAGAGAAAAAGATAGAGAGATACTGTAACCCTCTAACCTTTTCTAATTAATGATCCATGTAGACATTTTTTACACCACTGTGGACTGGTGCCTTTTGTCATCTACTGTTTTAATGACACCATCATCATCTGTACTGTAACATTTTACCTTCTACCCTTTACCATTACTTTCTTATGTGCCTCCTAATCCCTAATGGATAATTTGTCTGTTTAATTAAAGTGTGTCTGTATGAATTTGCAGTGTGGTCTGGTCCTCAGTCCCTTGACATCTGCAGGGTGGAAATGGAAGGCATGCCTTGCTTTAGGCATTTTGCAATGACTGTGGTACATAAAGCTACTAAATCCTGTTATTTATCATTAGACGCTGTTGTAACAGGGCTGAATTCTATCGCCAGTGTTATGGAGGAGGCTGCCGCTCCGCCTCCTCGCAGCAGCCAGAGGGAACCGTCACCAGAATACTAATTCAGTTTTGGACTACAACTCCCATGTTTCCCGTACCTAGGGCTGATTACTTCCTGTTTGCCACCTGTTTCCAGTCAGTCGGTCTATTTAAACCCCGGACTTCCTGTTGTTCAGTGCAATGTCTTGTTTTGCCCTGTTTAGCAATTCAGAGGGTTTATTTCCGATTGTTTACCTGGTTTTGTCTTGATTGTGTATCGTTTATGATTATTTGCTGCCTGCCTTTTGACTTTTGCTTTGGCCTGGATTACGATTGTTTACTGCCTGCCCCAGGGGCGCCGCTAAGGGGGGGAAAGTTAGGACAATTCTAAGGGCCCACGCCCCCTTAGGGGCCCCCAGAGATCTCCTTTATTAGTAATAACATTACTAGGGGGGCCCAACCTCATATTTTGTCATAGGTCCCAAAATTGCGAGCGGCGCCCCTGGCCTGCCCTGACCTCTGCCTGTTGTCTCGCTTTGATTTTTGCCTTGCCCTTATTGCTCTGTTTACCGGTGTTTGATCATTTGCCTGTTTTGACCATTCTGTGAACAAACTGCTGCATATGGATCCAAACGTTCCAGGGTCTTTGTTACAGCCAGAGCTAAAAGAGATTTTATTTCAGTGACAGCATGATTATGACCTATGAAACCAATAAATGATTATTATTAAATAGTAATTATTTAAATATCAATTAATATTATTATAATTAATATTTTTAAAGGTGCTGAAGCTTTCCAGGAAAAAACATCATAATCATCATAATCTTTATTCGTTTTTTAAATTAGTCATCAGAGCAGACAAGTGTAACCTCTCAAAAACTGTTGAATCTGTTAAAAAATGTTGAGAAAATCCAAAGTAATTTACAATTAGCAAAGTAAGTAGCAATTGACAGGAATGTAAAGTGAGCAATAAATTTATTGGCTACATAATTATTAATTATGCACATTAATAAAATTATATGAATTCGGATAAAAGGCAAAAAAATAAAAAAACAGACCATATTGAATGCTACAAACTTTTCATGTTTTGACAAGTTCATGTTAATGATGTTTATGCTGTAGTTCCATTGGTGCTTGAATAAATAATCATTTATTCAACACAGGTGCAAATGATCATAGACGTTTTATGTTGTTTCATGATGTTTTATGTTGGATGTAAATATAAATTTGGGCCAATTAAAACTGAATCGCTATAGAACTGAGTTATGGTGATAGGGTGGCACTGTAAAGTGGTAAATCTCCGGTGGGAAGGTAAGAGGGTAAGTTGATATGCGTGAACTGAATGTCTACCTAAAATTAGACTTTACTCACCCTTTCAGGAGCCTGTGTATAGCTCAGACTTTCTGTAAGAGTTATCTATGCCACTGTGTAACCTTATACCCACACTAAATTACCAAAACCAAGATATCCTTCTCATATAAAGCCTGTGTGCTCTATTGTATTAGTCTAAAGGCAGTGAGCAGTGAATTTTCTCTCCTTCATGCAACAAGAAACATACATACACAACATAGACACACACACACCCTGGACTGCTGGCCGTGTTGATGATCCCATTGAGATAACATTCCTTTAAACAACAGTACAGGATTGTTTGTCCTTCCTGGTCTGTCCTTTCTTAGTAAGTGTGATTCTCGTGAAAGTAAATGTTGTTGCCTTTTGTGTGATTCTAGATATGTCCAAAAATATATATACATATTCTACAGACTATGTATATATACATAGTCTATAGAATATATTCTTTAGCATATATTTTATTTTGCAATAATTCTATAATCTCATTTTAATATGCTGTCTTTCAGAAGGAGTTTGACAAGACATGCGTGAAATTAGGAGAAATGAAAGGAAAACAATAACATCATTGTTCAGAGAACAGCACAGAGAGAACACAGAAAGTGGAAAAGTAAAGCAAGGCTGAGTGCTTGCACTACTCTCTTCACTCTAACAGTGTTTTCTAGTCTAATGCTCTCAGACTTAATCTCCAGCTACTTTAGGTCACAACCCCTAATTTCATCTCCATTGCCTTTGCCATTATCACCATATGACTAGAAGATCAGGAAAAGATAAAGCTTTTGTGAGACTAATTACTGTCTAATGTCCTCTGTTTGTAAGCGTTTAGTTACGTCAAAGTCTGCAGCCTTTTAAAAGCATGTGCATTTTTCTACTGTACTTTTTTATTACACTGGTTAACATGCTGTAATTTTACGATATGATGATCCATCTTCAAGCTTGATGCTACCCACAATAAAAGGCACAGCACATGTAGTGCAGTTCAATTAATTGTCTATTTAATTACAAAAAAGGCAAAGTGGAGGCATTGTTTCTAGTGGTCTCAGACTGTTGGACTCCACTGTATTCGAAAACTCAAACCTAAGTCGAGACCTATTAAGTTAAGTGATTTTAACCATCCTTACAATTGTTTTCCTGCTGCAGTGGCTTAGCTTGGCAGCCATTTAACCCCATCACAACTCATTTTCCTATAACAGGATGTGTGGTGCATTGCAGAGTGCCATTCTTCTGGCCCTGAACACACACTTTCAGTGATAATGGCCTCAACCACTGCCCAGTTTCTCTATCCACAGCTTTACATGTATTATTAATGGCTGTGAAATGTCAGCCATGAAAGGCAGTTATTGTGGGTTCAGTGAAAGAGTCTGTGTTGATATACTGTTTTCTCTGTCTGAGCGTGTCCGGCTGTTCAGATGATCAACAGCTCACCACAGTCATGTAGCTGTGAGGTGCAGGCTGCTCAAAAAACTCTAACAGTGCTTGGCCAGATTCAGTCTGGCATAGTGACCGGAGAGCTTTGCCGAAGGAATGAAGCATCTCTTTTGTTTCGGTTCTGTTGGGAATACACTGACTGAACAAAGCCAGAGGCAAACACACTTCAGACATTTTCTTTCTTTTTTGTCCTCCAATGTGAAATTAGGAAACTCAGTCAATGTTTAATTCATTTACAGAGTCACAAGAGATTGCCAATATGACAACCTATAATGGATTCAATCAAGTGAGATTGTACATGCTTTGAAAAAGACATATACCCACTGAGTACAGATTTTAACTGTAATACAAGAGAAAGGGGGAGTTGCTTAAGTATAAGCTGTATCCTGGATTGCTATGGTATTGTAGATCTTGCATAAATGATTTCCCACAGACTGGTTATTGATCATTTCTTAAGCAACAAATTAACCAGTCTGTTCACACTCAATGTTTACATTTTTAAATACTGCCCTCTTGTGGTAAATTAGTGAGACCTCAACATGTGATAGGTCAAATACTTTTTTAAACTTACTTATGTGAATCTAAATCGTCATTTTTGAACACGATGATTTTTGATAAGATTCATCAATTATATTATTAAATGTTCAAAAATATTACAATATCTGTCAACGTAATGATCACTGAATAAAAGGGCTATTCTTTGCTCCACCACCAGGTGTCTCTACAGATTTTGCAATAACTGCTGTTTTCAACACATTAAGCATAGTAGTAAAGTTGTGGAATAATAAAATATTCTTTTTATATTCATAATAATAACACTATTTCCTTAAGAAGACTTAATTTGACAAGAAGACTTGATTTTTTGGCAAGAAGATTATTGTGTTGTCAATAGTTAGTCTCATTTCAGTCACAATCCAGTTCATTTCCTGTTTCCTGCTAAGGTAAATAAATTGTGATGACCTCACTATGCCTCACATCCTTATGTAACATTGCGCATTTTAGTATTAGGAAAAACAGCTTGGCTGACCTGATGGAGGGCATTTTTATACCATATTCACGGGAACAGGAATCAAAACACAAAAACATGAGGTGAACTTAACATGATGTTATTTAAAAAAATACTTTTATTTAAAAAACTTAATTAACAACAGAAAAATTCAATATTGTTTACGTTATCTAAACAAAGTGTTTATTCTTATCAAAAGTTGTTTAGTCCCACAGCTGATCAATGCTTTTATCAAAATAAAGAAATCTGATGCTTCTGTTGTTAAGTTGCAGGAAAATACACAGAATCTTCCTATCAGGGCCAAAGAATGATTAAAAATCAGGCAGTAAATCCATACTGACTGCAATACACGTAATTAATTAGTCAGCCTTAGTCAACAGTTTCATTTGCATTCAGGCCAAATGGAGGGCAACTTTATTTTTGCTTAACCCTCATTTGACTGAATGACTGTGATCCATATGATTCATCTGTCTGCGTTACATCAAAGCCAGTGATGCACCAACACTATTGTCATTGATCCATGACAGTTCGTCCAAAACAATGGTGATTAAATGGGTCTGTCAGTCAATGAATTCACAACACACACATTACATTGTGCTAAGCATGTTATGCAAATTGCCTGCCTTGTTATCCTGTGTCCCATAAATTCACAATGTTTCCCTGTCGAGCCAGTATAGACTGGAATTCCATTGAAAAAAATAATGCGTATTCCGTGACAGTCTGTGTAAAGTCATGTGAACCCTACTGTCAAAACCTGCTTCAAGATTTGAAACATGGTTTTTATATTTATTTATTTTTATTGTATATTCGTCCATGATACGTTCTTCAAAATAAACAACATAAAGATAATCATTATAATAGCTTAGCAATATAGAGATAATAATAAAATAATGTTGGTTACTTAATATTGCATGTCTTTAAGGCTTAATATCTGACAAAAGGCACATTGATGATTAGTGATTTAGCATGTGTTTTGAAAATGTGATAACCTTCGTTTGGACAATCCACAACTTTAGTGGGGCTCCCTGTGGCAATGACAACAAAAGATGCTGGTGTGCGTGGCTGTTTAAAGACACTTTCATTGAGAACTTAAGTTGATTAGTTACCTGATAAATGATGTCTGTATCCACAACATAATTGTGTTTCCCTTAATGTCTGCTGTCTAGAATCCCAGACTTTATTTATCAAAGTATCCCACCTTAGTAAAGGTGAGCAGTATGAATACTGTGTACTATTGATTTCTTCTATTACTGATTTCTTTTCCTTACTGTAGTATGCTTCTGGTCAGATGACTTTTTGATACTGTGATATTTATGGTACCAGTGAAGGCTGAGGTACTACCCATTCTTAAATTATGAAACTCCAAGAAATGTAATTAAGCTACCTTTTAAATTAGTCAAAATATGGAATTCAAAGTATACTATCAGAAACAGTATTTGTTACAGTGGTGAACTTTGAACCAACACATTTAAAAGCTAGTAAGTTTCTTTCCTTTTATCAGTACATATCCCTAGATGATTACAGCAAGATAAGGTAATGCAATTTTGTCTCTAATCTAAACAGGTTGTGCCACGTCATCCTTGAACAATAACAATGTCTTGACATTCTGGAATTTTTTTTATTTTTATATTTATTTATGTTTTTCCCTGTACCTCAGGCCTGTTCCTGACACACAGGAAATAGGCCTGAGTCATGTCTGTGTTCCAGCAATGATGTTATACATATATATATATATATATATATATATATATATATATGTGTGTGTGTGTGTGTGTGTGTGTGTGTGTGTGCGTGTATAATAGCTTTTTTGTTTCTGTCAGTCACCAGCAGTCATCAGTTGGCAGTCATTAGCTGACTGTCACATTATAGGGGAATATCCACCTTTACCAAATTAATTATGCTGACACAGCATACAAGCTGTAAAAAAACTATTGCGGAAAATAATGATAAAATGCTGTGTTGTGGTATTGCACATGTTGTGTGTATTACTAAACACAGCAGTTTTGGTCCTGGTATGCCAAAGTGTCTTCACGAAGGCCCTGTTTGTCAATTTAATTAAATTGCTTTATAAGATTCTCCCGCTCCAAGGAGTTGATACAAGGCAGCTGTTATTTTCATGACATTTCTAATGACGTGAATAAATGAGGTTAGGTAGTGTTCTTAATTAATTCATTAAGGAGTGGGGTCTGGGGGTCTGTAAGGTTGAATCCACTGCTTTAAACCAAAAGATAGCCTTCACAATAATTCCAGCAGAACCAAACTAAAGTTACATTATAAAATAGTTACTTTTCTTAATTCTGATTGGTTTAGCTGCATACACCTGTGACCGTACTGTCAGTACTTCGCAACTTTGTGTTGCTGTTTCTGAATCTCGCTTGGCAAAAAATTATATTTGTCAATATAATAAAATTTTTGCGTCTGTGTGATTTATTAATAAATTATATAACACAAGTTTACGATTAACCATAAATGGTTTCCCACTTCCCATTGTGAGAACATGAGTCACGCAGTTGCGACACAGATTTTTTACCTAGGCGTGGTACCTACTAAACTGGGCGCACCAAAAGGTGCGTGCGCCTTTAAGAAACTCTGTGTTGGTGACGTGAAGCTATGACGCGCTGTAGACTGTGGGCAGGAAGAGTGCGAGCGTGTGCGAAAGGCGCATTGATCACTCCCCGAGCGCAGACACCGCACACAGTCCAGCACAATGCGTTTCTAATGCTGGGGCACGGTCGAAACCAAGCCCATTCTCACCCCAGAACACAGATCGTGCAGCAGCAAACACGCCCCGACCCGGAGATCGGGCTGGATTTAGGCGACGAGCGGAAGGACGGCGGACTGAAAACAGCAGGGCGGCTCAGAGCTGGTGCACGCGCGTTTTAGAGAAAGAGATAGAGGGAGTGACTGTCTGTCTGTGCATTAGCAGCCATGAGAGAATACAAAGTGGTCGTGTTGGGATCCGGCGGCGTGGGAAAATCGGCATTGACCGTGCAGTTCGTCACCGGATCCTTCATCGAGAAGTACGATCCGACGATAGAAGATTTCTACCGCAAGGAGATCGAGGTAGACTCGTCGCCCTCGGTGCTGGAGATCCTGGACACGGCGGGGACCGAGCAGTTCGCTTCCATGCGCGATCTGTACATCAAAAACGGCCAGGGCTTTATACTTGTTTACAGTCTGGTCAACCAGCAGAGCTTCCAGGATATCAAACCCATGAGAGACCAGATCATCCGCGTAAAACGGTACGAGAGAGTGCCAATGATCTTAGTGGGGAATAAAGTGGATCTGGAGGGAGAGAGGGAAGTCTCTTCCGGGGAAGGCAAAGCCCTGGCGGACGAATGGAACTGCCCGTTTATGGAAACTTCAGCCAAAAATAAAGGCTCGGTGGACGAACTGTTTGCAGAAATTGTGAGACAAATGAACTATGCCTCGGCGCCAAATGGAGACGATCAGTGCTGCTCGTCTTGTGTTATTCTTTAAAAATGCATTAGTTTGTTTTTCGCATTTTTTTGTTTACCATCGTGAGTGAGCCACACGTAACTATAATGACTCCATAAGATAAAAAAGAGAACCTAACAAGTTTGCTCGAGGACAAAAACACAAACATCGCTTACTTCTGGTGTTAACTGTCATCAGTATTCCTGTAAAAGTGTCCTACCATGTCTTGCACTCGACAAAGAGAATACTGAAACCAGTGTTTACACGACAGAATACTTGAATGTTCTGGGATATAGACAAACCGACACGTTTAAATCGAAGGCACTTGCGTTTTTTTTCTTCAGGTGCCGTACTGTGTGGTATTGTCGTTTTGCAACACGAGCTAGCGGTAATTCATTGTTTTGTTTATATTCTGTACTGTTCTGCTACGTGTCTCCCCTGGTCTTGACTTTTTTTGGGGCAGGAGTTCCTCGAGGGGAGGAGACCCCCTGGAATAGTGGCTCAATCTTCAGGAATGCCGCTAGGGTTGGAGTATCTCTGCAGCACACTGAATGCACACCATTGATGTCAACACATGTGGCTGATCGACGCCCGTTTTGGCTTGCACTCACAACTGGAACTTAAACCCCAAGACGTGGAAAACTGAGACACGGGGGGAGGAAACGTGCTCTATTTTAACTTGCTGCACATTAATCGGGTTGAAGGAGCGTGTGGACTTGGCAACCCTAATCGTGAATCGTTCAAAGTATTGTCAAGTTTTTTTTAATTTTGCCGGGGATGACGTTGAATTGAAAACCACAATTGAAAACCACTTTCACGTGCCACCCTCAAAACAGCGTGCGCTAGGACTTTGCTGTTGTGACGCGGTACGTCGGAGATTACGTCATCGCGTCGAGTGCCTTCCAAAAAAGCTGTTTAAGAGTTTAGTGCCAACCTGTATTGTTCTGCGCGGAGTCTCAGTTTCATGGCAATCCACAAAGTACTTAACTGTTACACTTACTAGTTTTTTGGGGATTAACAATGTTTTAAAGGCCTATTGTCTTTGGAATGGCGGTTCTCTTTTTTTGACCTTTGAGTAAAAATCCTTTGGCTTTTTCTCAAAACTGGTCTAGGTTTGGCCAAATATAGTTTAAAACACAGGTACTGAAGCCCCCATATTCAAAGCCACAAACCACTGTCTCTAGACCATTTAAATCAGATCTTTTGTTATTTTGTTTTTAACAAATGTGATGTACCATTGAAATTCTAATCCGATTGTACATTTTATTTCAGACTAGCATTTTAACAGCTATCTGATTTGTTTTAAAAGAAAGACTTTTAATACAAATTGCATTTAAAAAAAATTATGAACAGTGTTTTCCCTTCTTTTTGTTTGTCCATATTCAAGAATAGACATGTTTAGGTAATCAATTATGGTCAGTTTGTGCTGAAAATGAAAGTATGCGATAAAAAATGTGGTGCAATGAATGCAGAGCTACAGTTTTCTCTCAGCAAAGCTGTTTTTCAGATAGCATGAGTAAGCTAGTAACCTTGAGCAACTGCCAATTATGCTAATTTACTATACTTTTCTGATTGACGGGTCTAGTCTATTGGGACTGACCCTGTCTAGCACGCTTTGATAAAACTGTAAGCAAATAAGGTGTGTTTGTGTAGCATTTGGATAGAACTTTATAATAGACACTCCATAGGTAGAGTTACAGTAATGGGGTCATGTAGCAGAGGTTTGTCATGTGACCTGGGCATGCTTTGAGTTGAAGGAGGAGGGGCACATTCCACAGCTGTGTTCTAGACTGTATAAATGTTATACTGGCCAGGGTGTGTTAGAATGGGGATGTTGGCAGAGAGATTTTTACCTTGACTTTTATAAAACATGGGTGAAAACAGATGTTTAAAATGTATGGTTCAAGGTTGGGGTTAGGACTAGCAGATATAGTTTTTGTTGCCGTGTTTAAAATCAGGCGTTGCCCACAGAACATAATTGTATAACTGAAAGTAGTTATATCCATCATTCCTGTCTCCCCAAGTTAGTTACTATTTGGTCTCTAAGGTAATACTGCATTTTCTCCTAAATTTCAGGAATTTAAGTTAATAGTGGCAGTTCACTGGCAGCTTTTCTTCTTAGAGAAGTAGTTGTTTTGCCTGGTGGAGCTGGGTCTTGGATTTAAATGTGTTTGCCACTGTGAAGTTGAAGGGCTATCGTTTCTGCTACCTGTTGTTTGTTAACATGTTTGATTTTCAAAATGCAGCTTGACTTAAATTCCATGACGATATGCCCTATTCATTTCTTTAGAGTGCCCCGATTACTTTCTGTGATTTGTTTGTAACAACTTTGATTTGTTGTCAACATTTTTAAGGTATTTTTAAAGCTGCAGTTGGTAACTTTCCCTGGTAACATAAAACAGTGCCTTACAAATCGGTGTTCAAAATTGTCTCCTTACCTTACCCTGCTTCACAATGGTAAGATTACAATGATTTATAATTTGGTGGTTGGGTGGAATTTCCCAGGAAAAGTCAGTTTGGTTTCATTTGACTTAAACATACATAAAGAAAATTATGTAAGCAACCTGCAAAATGGTGGTAGAGGGGCAAAAGTTGCAGAATGCGTTAAAAATCATCTTACTGTTTTTCTTTCAGTTTCGTATTGCAATCAGAGTTGAAGGTTTACTTCCTCGACAGTTTGCCAGCATGTGTTTTTTTATCTTTTATGACTGACTGGAAGTTGTCATCAGCTGAATTGTGGTCAGTCAGTGCTGATGACTGAGCAGTCATGGGTCCTCTAGTGTCAGAATCATGTGATCTTGTTGCCATAGAGACAGTTCCCTTAGGCTTTACTATGTGAAGATGTGTATGTTCTAAGGGGATTAAGAGCCACCATATGACCCTGATTAGGCTGTTACGACTGCAGTACTATCTATTGATTCTTCACTGTGCCTTACAATGCAGTGTTGTTACTAAATGACAGTGATCGCTAAGACCTTAAAAGTAGCTCTTACCATCTGATGTAGCTTCTTTGAGTCAAACTGGATTTGACATGGAGCTTTTTGATCACTGTCAAGCCTTGTGATCATTTGTGTTTTTATTTATGTATTCTCATATTTAAGATATGTAATGGAGCTCTTTAGTGTTTTGGCTTGTGATATTAGTTTGTGTTATAAGGATTGAGCTTTCCAGCCTTTATAATGCAATGCCAACCCTCTGTTGCAAGAGATTGTTGCAAGTGTGTTAAAGGAAGTATTGCACCACAGCTTGAGTGCATGTGGGTGGTGAGTTTATTTGTGTCTGTTCGAATGTTCATGTGTTAGTTTGTCTGTTTTCAGGCTTTATTTCTGCAGCGGTCTGAATTTTAACCATGTAGATCCAGGTTTTAGGCTAAAGATATTTTACACTTAAAAGTGTATTTACAGTTTAATGCTGCTCAGAGGTGGCATGTGTACAGCACTTACAGCTTAATAGCACAAATATTATGCAATGCTTTAAATATAAAGTTATTAATGCAGATGTATGAAATAAATGTATAATTATACTTTAAATATGAAACTTTATGACTATAAACTAAACTATATGACTTTTACTTACTATACTTTTTAATATATGAAATCTGATCTGTCATGACAACAACAAAGGTTAAGGCGTCTGTAATATAATATTTCATTTACACAGAGGTGATGCTGCATAAGATCTGCTTTTGATGGTATGGACTGAGGTGAATCAGAGCAGGCATTTTTTTAGTCTGGCTTTTTTTGCAAATTTGCATTATGTACAGTATTTTAAACAGGCTCAGAGAAGCCTTACCTTGGCCATGTTGACATCTATAGAATTCTCTTGTTGTTTACATAGTCTTGTATTATCATACCAGTGCAGCTTCTGCCATACTATGTCATAGATAAATATGATCCACAGTTTTTGTATTATTAACTGAAATCTGTTTTCTCTAAATACTTGAAATTGATACCATCTCATTTGGTAAGCGATACGATTTGATTTACATCGAGACACAACAAACCTATTCCACCCCTCATTTAAATAATTCATTCCTGAGGTGTGGTTTCACCTTCAGAGAAGCCAAATGATTGGAGGGTTTGCAGGACAGAGAGTGATAGAGGCAGCCATGCCTACAGGCCCAGCCGTGGCTAGTTCTGGGAATACCCTTTGGATTCCAGTGATATTTCTCATTGCTGCTGCTGTGCAGTCTGGGCTTGTCTTGACACAGAGTCCCTGGTGGTAAAGGGCTTTCATATGGAAGACAGACGTAAGTCAGGGGCCTGTCCAAACAGAACACAAACACACAACCCTGACACAAAATGGTTACCTTATTCTTACTTGCTTTAATGTCTAGTGCATGGAGCTGTTTTGTTTAAAATGCTGTACTGAGGCACTGTAGCTTTGTATATGTTAATTATGTTTTTTAGTGAGTGTAGGAAGGCCTTTCATGCTAATACTTAGTTATATATCAGATGTTGGTTATTGAATATGTTCACAGCTGCAGGCTTTGTGATGATTACATAATTTATTTTGTTAATTGAGAGAAGCCTGTTTATCAAAATGCCATCATTCTAACATTGGATTTTAGGGTGATTTTTGAATGTTGTAGTTTTGCTTTCACTTGACTGGGGTTCAGTGGCGGGTGAGGCTGCTTACAGATGTTCCAGTTATGAGTAATCTGCTTTTTCTTTTTGGAGACAATTTCCTGTCACCTGCTGGTTTCGTGTTGTCCACTAGGTTGTAAGGTGTGTTTTGAATACAGTGGTATGAAAAAGTCTGAGGCAGCCTTGAAAACGTTTTTTTTTTTTGTTTTACCTGAAAACAACATTTTATAGTTAAAGTATAATTTCTGTTGAATGACAGTGCTCATCAGAACACTCATATTAAAGCAGAAGTACTTATGAAATGTAAAGTTTAATTCAACAGTTTAGTTAAATGTTACCATTGATATTTCTTATGACAAAGATACATTTTTAGATATAAAAAGCAAAGTATTTTCACCAGTGTTCTCAAACTTTGTACTTCTTATGTAGACATTTGCGGGGTTGTCCTGAGAAGGTTATTTGGGTTTGTAAGCAAATGATATACAAGTTTTGTTTAGTTACACGTGCTAAGGATTCTCACCATTTGAGAGGTGAGTTTTTTTAGACTTAACATAATAAGCCATGATAGCATGATTAACTGCAAACCATAGTGTTGCTAGAATGTTATTTTGTCAGTCATGTTTATTAGGCAACAATGACCATGCGTACCAAGAATTTCAGGTTTGACATCATTAGAACATATGGTATGGTGAAATCACCTGTAGCAACCTTCAGTTACAGGAAGTGAGCCTCGCTAAACACAAGTCATGACCTGAGGTCATAGGTCATGTGACCAGCTTCCAGCTGACACCCAGTAACTCTATGGAGATAAGTGAACAGACAGCAGAAACTACTGTCCGACATGCCATGACATGCCCTGAATCATGTGCCCCTTCCCACAATCCTGTGTGTTCATTCTTTTGCTGTTCTGAGGAAATCACATGACTTAATAATGATAACTTCTCCAGTCAGGAGCTTCACACCTTAAATTCCAAGACTGAAAGTCTGATAGATGGAAAACGTTTTTTTAAATATTTACAGACAGTGTTGTCTTGGGCATGCTTTTTTGTTATATTTTGAAGGCTGCTTTGTGCAGTATGGAATTAACAGGCCCGTATGGCATATATTTGAGAAATGTGTTGAGAAAGCTCAAAAGTCTTTTAAGACATTCTACACATCAGGCCCCTTTAGTATTTATTTACTAATGTATTAGCTAATTTAATAAGGTTTGCATGTACAAATAATAATGTAGTACTCCCAGCTCCATTTAACATAATTTACATTGTTTAAATCCATTCCTCGACATTTTCTTCAAATCAATGCAGATAGTGTAAAAAAAGTCAGCAGATGCCATCTGGCCCTGATTAAATTACAATGTCTTTTGATGTTCTTCAGCATTACCTACACACCAGGCGTATGTAGGGTTATTACTGATAACTGCTTGTTTGTTATTTTTAGTCACAGCTTTTGTGAAGCTAGTTTCGGTAAATAAGGAAGTATTCTTATAATTCAATACAATGTTTCTGTTCAGCCACGGACAGGATTGTAGGTGAAAGATTGTAGACAAGCTAAAAGAGGGACAACTTCTTTTCTGTCCCTCTTTCACCCCTTCACAGCTGTTTTTGTTCCTCTCAGAAATCACTACATTTACACAACAATGATTTTGCAAGCCGAAAAGTTCACATACAGATGGTCTCAGGAGAAAGTGTCTCTGAAGCTAGCATTTGTTTCCCTTGAGTCCCATTGTGTAAATGTTAACTGTCTGAGAAAGTGAGGGTTTCAGCAAGATGTTTATGTTCGCTTTGGCAGTCGTCATCTCTGCAGAGCAGTGAGGTAAACGTGAGCCTGTATCCTGTAGACAGAGAAGCGATTTGTGTCGTGTTTTTGCGCAGAGGTCATTATCTGCTTCCTCTTTCCTCCAGTATCACTTCCAGCAGAAGTTCAGTCTTCTCAGTTTGCAGATTCTGTATTGTTTTTTTTTTTTGCTCTTAACTCATACAGTGACCCACATTCAGTTGCTTAGTCATTATTTATAGTACTACATGTGCCCCACCCCTTTGTTTTAAGTTTAGTTACAAGTAGTGTTAAGGTGAAACGTTTTCTGTTACCGTTAGGGTGGCTGGGGTCTTTTAAATACATTATTATTAAAAATAGAACATAATACCATCATATTCTATTCAGATAGCTAGTGGTGTGTGTGCAAAAATAACAGTAATTTTGATAGTAGCTTTTTTTTGTTTCAAATTCCTGTGCTCTAGTAAACACCCAAGTAGACGAATATTATTGAAGCCATGGCACAAAGCAAGCAAAGCTTTTTCAGAAATGATTAGACTGATTATCCTGCCGTAATGCTGTTTTTGTGGTGAATTTAACCCAGGCAAAAACACAATAAGTAATAAGTACTAAAGCAGATATAAGCAGTAAGTAGTAAAACAAAACCAAATTTGGCAAGTGTCAAAGCAGGTACTGCTATGGTCAATGAAAAAACACTATTTGAAAATTAATTGGTTTTGTATTGTCATGTTATTAGCTGATGTTTTGTTTATAATCCATTCTCATAAGATTAAAAATGTCAATTTAATATTGTTTTGGGAGCTTCTTTTAGACACCAATGGTACACAAGGGTAAATATTGTTAGGTAATGTGTGATTGTTAGGTAGTCGAGTCTGACTGAATTTGTGCCTTTAAGCTTGTTGTTTCATTGCTACTATAGTGCAGTCTTGTCTGTGTATGTAGAATTAGTATAGTCGTGTATGTACATCATATAGCTTTGTTAGATTTAATGGGTATTGAGTACAGTATAGGGGTATACATTTCTGAGTCTATCCGAAATGGTAAAAAGAACCTTTAAAGAGTGCCTGATTATATTGTCAGTTGAAAAGCAGATGAGCACCCCCATTTCCTGTTGTTCCAGTCAGGAGGAAGTGTATTTCTTGCGACAATGTGCATATTTGTGTGTACCTGCTTTGAGAAGCCATCTACCTTTTGCTTGAGGCTGTTCTGTCACTGCATGCAGTCCAAATACTATGTAACAGTTTGCGAAGAGCAGCTGCACATTTCTGCGTTCTGTTGCTTTTGTCTGTTTTTCAACATGTTGTATGGTTTATCTATCAAAGTATGATCTGTGATTTGCATTTCACAACACCAGCTGTGTGTGTGTGTGTGTGTGTGTGTGTGTGTGTGTGTGTGTGTGTGTGTGTGTCACATGGACTGCTGCCTGTGATCCCAGCACTGGGCAGGAAGGAAGGGTGGTTCCATTTGAGACTTCCTGTCTTGCACTGTGACTAACTGTAAAGTTATTTCTCCCCCACTATTCTGTCTTCTTGATCACTTTTCAATTCCTCTCTTCCTTTCTGTCACTGGAAAAGTCTTGTGTTCCTTATCCCCAAACATAACATCTTCTCAAGGGGGCTACAGTGCTGAATATGGGAATATTTTAAGGGTCAAAGGTCACCTGAAACTCAGAATGGGCGCTGTTAGTGATAGCATTGCTATCTGTCTCCATGGTGTCATGTGCGCACACTGAATCCAGGGTGTAATGATGTTTAGAGAAGCATCCAAAAAACAGCACTCTGCTGGAAACTTTATGAAGCTCAAGCAGAGGTGCAGAACAGTGCTGGGTGATATAGCTTTAAAACAAACCTTTATTTTTCAGCCTTTTAATGATGTTCAGTACATTTACACTCAATACAATACAATCTTGATTTGTATGTATTAAGCTCTAAAATAGCTTAAAACTCTAAATTCCCTTTTGCTACTAAAGTTTAAATATTCTTTTTATTTTAGATCAGGGAGACATGGACTTTAGTGAACAATGACCAAACAATAAACCAAAATTAATGTGAACATGCACAGTGTTGATTCATTTTATATCACCAGCAAAATCATCATAAATAATATTTGTATCAGCCATCCCTAGTACTGAGTACACTAAGCATTTAACAATTGCTGTATGTTTAGATGGATTGTATTTGCAGCACATGTTTACTGGTCTTCTGATTACAAGGAAACCAAAAAATAGTCGAATGTTATTGAAGCTGTGGCACAAAGCAAGCAAAGCTTCTTTAGAATTGATTAGACTGATTATCCCGCCGTAATACTGTTTATGTGGTGAGTTTAACCCCAGCAGAAACACAATAAGTACTAAAGCAGATATAAGCAATAAGTAGTAAAACAAAACCAACTTTGGTAGGAGTCAAAGCAGGTACTGCTATGGTCAATGAAAAAACACTATTTGAAAATTAATTGGTTTTGTATTGTCATGTTATTAGCTGACGTTTTGTTTATAATCCGTTCTCATAAGATTAAAAATGTCAATTTAATAGTAATTGTTTTGGGAGTTTCTTAGACACCAATGGAACACAAGGGTGAATACCTTACAAATGAGGGGAAGATGTTGGTGTTTATTTCTAAGGCTTAAGTAACCACACCTTGTGGTTAGCCACTTCTATGTAGATGCTAGAGGATGCCTCACTCACTAACCTTAAGTCACTGCAGGAATCATTGACAAAATAGGAGAAAGCAAACATGTTACCTGAAAGGTGTGAAATCTGATTGCATCTGGTAACTTGTGTCTATAGCACCAACACTTTCTGTATTTTATAGATAACAGTAATGTTTACCCTCTTGTGTGATTGTTAGGTAGTTGTGTCTGACTGAATTTGTGCCTTTAAGCTTGTATGTTCAGATGGATTGTATTTGCAGCACATGTTTACTGGTCTTCTGATTACGAGGAACCCATTCCTGCCTTGTCTGCAAGAGTATTCAAAGAAGTGTTGACTGGACTGAGTCACCTGACTAGCTAGATAATTTTTATTGTTTCCCCCATTGCTGACTGACAGAATCTTTGGTGTGCATTATCTGTGTGAACCAGAGTAATTAAAACTATGGAAAGTGGGATAAGACAAGACTGTAACATCTTACTGCACAATTATAGTACTTTTCTTTATTTGCTTGTGTGGAAGGATCATATGACTCTGAAGCCATGGCTGATCTTCATTTGTTTACCCATAAAACACAGCTTGTCTCAGAGCAGGAAATGCCCCTAACAGGCTTGCCTCACTATTCCCATGTAAGAACAAGAAGCCATATCAATCCCCTCCCCCATTTGTATGCTTTGCCCCCAGGCTTTTGCTTAAATGTGGTACTTTGTTATGTCTCTATTGCTTCTGGGCTTCACAAAACTGCTTGCGTTAGAGGAAATGTTGTTTAAAATGGAGTGTTTTCAAAATCATTCATTTCAGTTCACATTGATTTGTATAGCCCTTCAAAATACATATAGTTTCAAAGCAGCTTTACAAAAAAAGACCAGAATAGTTGTTTATTAAAGGTTATATCAGAGGGGATATCAAGTGCAGTTGTATGATTTTACAAATTATAAATTGCCCCTTATTTATACTTTATTGTGCAAATATCATATTTGCATTTAGGCAAAATTTGTCTGCGTTTTACACAATGATAACACGATTATATGTCAAATTTGTTAATTTAAGTTAATTTAACAAAGTTCGGGAAGAGCACGGCCATGTAGTCCAACTAATCATCGAGCAGGGGTGCATATATAGATGTCCCTCACCTCTCTCCCATGACAGTTTTGTATCATCTCTCCGCCACCCCATCATCTTTCTCTTGACTGGTTTCTACCTCCTACCTCAGGTTCTGTGCCCTCCTCCTGAACAGCACGCCAAATATACATTTATAATAATAACATTTATATATAATATAATATAATATAATACATAATTTCCAAATACATGTTAGTGCGAACTCATGAATTGCATGATGATCCAGATTTGATGTCATCTGGAGTCCTCACATGGGCTAGGTGTCATCTCTGTACAGGTGTTGAGTTAACTGAGGTGCTCTTAAGTTCCAAACTTGAGCTGGTGTAGTAATCTCTAGTTACCTCATGATGGGCATCCCTAGACAGAAACAGAAAAGCAGATGGAGTTCATGGTCTTCAGGGGCCACGGATTACGGCGTGTTCTGGATTTGTTTAAACCTGATATATAACGGTGTCAAGGCTATTCGATTGTGATGTAATCACCAGATATAAAGGGGGCTGTGGAGGTTAGATGTGATCAGAAAGGGGTTATTTTGATAACCCCATTAGGTTGTTTTTTGACATTTGTATTTACATTTAGGCATTTGGCAGACGCTTTTGTGTGCGAATGCTTGCGTGCAGATGACTTGACCAGCGACAAGATGAGGAAAACAATAAAATGAAAAGTGAACTTTATTGAAGCGATTTTTATGTTTTTTATGTAAGGTGGGCCATGACATCGCTGTTTGTTCACATGTGAAGGGTAAGCTTCGGTTTCAAGAAATTATTATAAGCGTTATATTATTCTACCTAATCTGTGTGGAACCTGTGTCATATGGGTGTGAATGAGTTGCCTGTGTGTTTAGTAAAAATGGAGATTTATACAGGCTGTGTGTGAGATATCAGCATAATGAGTTTGTAGAACAGATGGGTCCTCATGCTTTGTGTTCTGAACCAGAGTTAGTCATAAGGAGGAATTTCTGCCTGCCTGCCACAGCAGAAAGAGTCTCTCTTTCCTTCTGCATCATCTTTCTCCACACATGGTCTCAAGCATCCAGACAAGCCAACTATATTCTCACAGTCACTGACTGTAATGTATGATTTGAGCTGCCCCATACTTAAGTTGTGTATATATTGCATGTAGTAATGTAGTTAAATGTTTATCTTAAGTCTTACTTTAGAAAATTGATTCTTTGTGTATGCATGTTTTGGGGGAGCCTGTCTGGGAGGTTTATCAGTGCCCAGCAGGCACCATATGGCCTGTGAGATGAGATTCCTAAAGCACAGATTTTCCCAGATCTATCTCTGAAACAGTAGAAACATAGCTCATTTTGGTTGTGATCAACCTCTGTACTTTGTCTTAAGGCTGGTACATACTGGCTCAACAAACACTAATGTTTTAAAGTTGACTGTTGCATTAAGAATGTTGGGAAACAAACAATAACACATAAGCAAGTGTGTCTTTGTACTGAATGTCAGCACAGATGTGATTTGGGCCAGAAGTAATCACAGCTATTATAAACATCACATTTATGAGTGTGCCGTTGCATTCCATACTAAAGTTATGTAAACTAAAAGTTAATATTGAGTAACTTATGCGTTAGACAAAATTTGTCCAACAAAATAGCTTAAAAAGAAGCCAAAGCATCATGTTGCGTGCGTCGCCAAGCAACAAACTTTATTACTTAATAGATCATCCTGTGAAACCTTCAGTGATGTTTGTAAAATTTCAGCCTTTGGAATGTAGTGCTTGTAGACTTGGAATAAACAACTGCCTGGTCTTTGAAGGTCAGTTTCACAGTCTATTTAGGCAGGAGTTGAACGGTGAACATTCATATACATATGCAAGCTGTTTTATATGAAATAAGTAAACGCTTATTCCCTTAGGGTACAAAGTAATAAACAACTATTAATTGGACAGGAACAGGTGAAAATCATTTTTTCTTGTGCTTGTCCCTTAAAACACATTGAATAAACAAAAATGTAATTGTTTTACAGCTACATTCAGCTTTATTAGAAATGTTAGCAGTTACTTTAGCAGGTTAGCAGTGAAAGACCAGTGGTTGATTGCATTAACAAACTGCATGTTAGGAGATCTGATGTCTAGACATGCCTTGTGACCATTATGATGGCCCTTCAAAGGAACTTGTGGAGCATGTGATGGGTCCTCTCTGCATAGCACTTTTCAGCTCTGTGTGTATTTGCAGACACATGTATCCTATTAAAGACTAATATGCAGCGCTATCCCATTACTGCAGATAGCCTAACAGCTTTGGCAGTATCATCTGTTCTCTCATCTCAATGGATTGTTATATCTTCTATTCTGAAACTAATTTTCAAATAGAAGCAGATAGAAGATTCTATGTGTTTGTTACTTTAAGACTCAAGCTGTTCCAAGATCCTATATCTGTAGATAGATCTTCTATAACTTCTATCCTTTAGAAGTTGTTTTCATGGTCATGAAAATTTCTCTGTTGAATAGAATGTTTATAGCTATTTTCTGCTTTTCAGTCTTTCATTGACTATATATGAAAAGTATTGCTAGATGTATAGCGTACAAATATTCCCAGGTGTAATCATTTAGCGCTGAATTTTGCTGCTACAAAATGTTATTGCTTTCTGTGTAGGTAAGAACAGTGTATGCTTTCAAAAGCTGATTTTAAGGCAAGTGCCCAGAATAAATATCACTGACATTTAGGCAATAGAAAAATGTGTACATGGTTCCTGCATTATGAGAACAGCTCCATTTGGTCTAATTTTCACACATTTATCAACACTTCAGATGAGATGTAGCCAATAAGCCATTCATAGCAAGTGCTTGAATACATACCAGCCAAACTGATAACCAATTAACTCCTTTCATCAATATAATGAGGTAGAATTATTTCAGGATATAAGTTTGGTTTGCCCACACAACCTTTACCCTTTAAAAGTCACACACACTTTTAACTCTCATAAGATCTTATCATGCGACTAATAGCTGTTAATCTGAGGTAATTACCCTCTCTGTGCTTTAAAACAACCTGTGATTGACAGCTTGGAGAGACAACGAGCGAGCGAGAGAAAGATGAGGGTGAGGTCATTGCATTTGTTTCCCTCTCATGCAGAAAACAGGGTTTCTGACTTGTACTCTGTATTACATTTCAGAAAGGTGAGTGATCAGATGGAAACCCAAAAGAATAGCTAATACAAAATTCCTGAGGTTCTTTTGTGGTGGTTGCTGTGACAATATATTTCACACACTCTGCAACTGAGGCACTGTAAGTCTTGTCACTGTCTTACATTACTTTTATTATGCAACATATCACGAAACCATGTTAGATAAATGACCATTATGAATAATTAAAGCTGCTAGCCTTTGGCACATTCAGAATAAATAATACATGTATTTTTATATTTTAATACATGTAAAATTAAAGGGTATGTTAACATAGCCAGGACTGTGTGTGTTTAAAGTACTTCCACAGATATACAGCATATATAGCATAAGGTGCTTGATGGCAGTAACCCACAAGCCACCCAGCATCCTTTGCACGGAAGGAAATTGTCAGATGCATTTTATAATCTGCAACACCATGCGATAGCATTAGCAATAAATAACATCTCTCTTTATACGTCTTCTCACAGGAAGCTGCTAGAGATTCTTCATCAGAAATGTGTGAAATCTTAATGACAAACAGCCAAGAAATTCTTCTGAACTGTCCACGTGAGTCACGTTCCTGAATCCCTTCCTGAATCCAAGGTGCAGTAATTGTGAAAGTCTGGGGATTTTAACCAAGTACTGGTTTACCTTCCTATGAAAAATAAGTATATAAAAATCTGTGTTGTAAATCTGATATATTCCCTATGGAAATAGGTATTGAGTAATAAAAGCAAGAACGCGGTGATCTGCGCTGCAATTGTTGCAAAGGGTGAAGCATATATTAATTCTAATGTGAGATAATGTTAATCTAAGATGTCTTTGTACCAGTGCATGGCTGACTCAGCAACAGAAGAAGCCATGTCACTAAAATTAGATATGATCACCTTGGCTCACACTTGCATAATGTTCTTGTATCATTAACCAGATGCGCTGCGTTCATGCATCCTGATGTAATAAACTTTAGCTGCTACATTCATAGTTTCCACGACACTTTTTATGCAAAGCTGGTATCTATGCACAGTTATTATGTATTAGAGCACCTTTTTGACAGATTTTGATTTAAGGTCCATTGTGGTAATGACACCAAACTAAATGTAAACAATTTCCATACAAGCTTCCTTGGCACTCTTTCATCCTCCATTGGTTGGACAAACAGGTCCTTCCACCCCTAATTCATGCTATTCATTGATTTCAGAGATCAAGGTTTGGCTGGTCAAGTAAGTCCCTTCTCGTAGATGCCCGACACATGAACAACACATTATAGGGTAGCATCACAAATATGTCATTGTATTTTATTGTATGTTTTTGTATTGTATTTTATTTTATTTTATTGTATGTTTTTATTCTTGTTATTTCTTTGTGCCTTCAGAGTGTTTAGTCACATTTACACTTCAGGTGTCTGGCTCAATAAAAAACCTGAATGTGGAACAAAGTGTCTAAAGACAGAGATTGTGGATTCCTAATTGCACTCCTCCAGGGGTTTCCGCCCCTCAAGCAAACAGGACAATGTTGAAATCTCCACAAAACCACAGTTTTTGCAGTTTTTTTGGGTGAATAAACTCACAATAAATTTCAATATTTCAATCTTTACTTACCATGTGGTCTTTGTACATTATAAAGTATTTTAACATACATACACTACCTTTACATTTAGTCTTACAAAGTCTTTTTATAGATAATGTTGTAATGGATGGAAATCTACTGTTTGGCCACAGTCTTTTAGGAGCCACA